>VSMD01123006.1:0-14222 GCA_008750895.1 Mirza zaza | reverse complement strand
TCATAAGGATAAGACAGGCAACCACGTGGACATCGATGTCAGGAAGCAAAGGAGGGCCAGATTTTGTGGGGCCTGGTCCGCAGAGCTGAAAGTCAAGAATCGAGTTGCCCGTAGAACACACTGAAGGCACGTTCAATGTCCAGCCTGTTCCCCTTGCCCTGTCAAGCTAATACCCACGTTCCAGCCTCCCCTGCAGCTTGGGGTGACCACGTGACACGGTTCTACTCAATTTCTTATCCTTTCTCACAGCTAGGGCACAATTTCTCTCTTCTTTACAGCACAACTCGCAAGAGTTGTCTGTATGTACTCTCTGCTCCCTTCCTCTTGTTACAATGTCTCTGGAACCTACTGCATTTGATAACGCTTTGGCTGTTTTCTGTGCGCCTGATTTTGGCCACTGCCTCTTCCTCCCAGGCAAAGCCAGTGGGAAGCAGTTCCCCTGTCTCACCTCTCCTCAGAGGAGCTTGTCAGTCTTTGGGATTCAGGTCACCTGGTTGCTGTGTGACCTGAGCTCTTTGACATGCTCAAGAAAACTGAATATTCTGTAGATTATCTGTTTGTTTTGTTGCTGTTGCTCTTGATTTGGGAGAAACATTCTCTAATCAACTGTTGGGTCTCTAAGACCGAAAGAAATGGGCAATTACTCAGGCCCTACCTGATGTACAGAACCGAAAGAACTCTAGGTAGGAAAGCAGAGGCCCGAATTAGGGACTGTCTTGATGGAGATCCAAATAGAAACTGCTGCAGCTCTCCTTAATGCATCCCTGGGAGGATCACAGAGATCAATGCTACCATCGAAGCCCCTAAACATACGGGGAATTTAATACCCATACAACACCCCACCTGTGTTTTGCAGAAGACAGATAACTCTTGGAGAATGACAGTATATTATTTCATGCTTACTCAGGTGCTGACGCCAACTGAGGTTGTTCCCAGCATGCGACCATTACACAGCTATTGTTCTGGCAAACGTCCTTCCCTCTACACCAGTGAGCAAAGACTGCTGACACTCAGAAGTTGTTTTCTCTCATCATGCTCTCCTCTACTGAGAAGTATTCTCCCTTTATTAAGTTTACATAAAATTGTTATTGCAAAATGACTTACTTTTATGTAGCTTTCAAATGATTCCATGGAGTACTACTCAGCCGTAAAAATGATGAACTAATACCCCTTGTACTATCCTGGATGGAGCTGGAGCCTGTTCTTCAAAGTGAAGTATCACAAGAATGGAAAAACAAGCACCATGGGTACTCGCCATGAAATTGGTACTAATCAATCAACACTAATGTGCGCAAATGGGAGTAACATTCATAGGGCGTCGAGCAGGTGGGAGGGGGAGGAGGGCATGGGTACGGTGCGCGATGTCTGGGGGTTGGGCACACTTGTAGTTCTGAGTTGGGCGGTGCGAAGGCAATATATGTAACCAAAGCGTTTGTACTCCTGTAATATTCTAAAATTAAAAAAAATTTAAAAAAAAAACGGAAAAAAAATGATTCCAAATACTTACTATGTGAGTGACTTAAGAACATGGAATGTAATCCCCCTCCCACAAGAATGTTACATCACACCTTATCAGACCACAGATGTGAGTTATAGGTAGGCCTCAACTGCTGGACTCCAAGACACACATAAACCCAAGATTTTGACAGACACATTGGGAGCTTAGGCTGTGGCAGGGCTACTCTCCGCCAGCCCCGGAGCGATTCTCTAAAGCCTCGGCCGCCAGGGATGTAGCACTGCGCTACTCTCCGGCTTTGAGGGACCTTGAGTGCCATTGTGCATCCCACTGTGTGGGTCAAATGGTGTCTCCCAAGAACCTCTCCTAGAAAGGTATGCCTCAAACCTCAATAGACTTTATATCCATCCTCACTGAGAAACTAGACTTTAATACTTGGAGACTCTAGACAACACTGGAACTCACTCACTATGGGGTTCATGTGCCTCATCTACAGAGTGTGTCTCCTCTGAGACTTGTTCTCATGATTCTCCCACTTTCAGCATTGTGGGGGGGAAAAAGAATGTCTTTTTATGGAAATAAACCATGTGATTAGTGACATCACGCTTTGATCATCTCCTTATTTTAACCATACAAAACACATACAGCAAAGCACACATATCTCAAGTTGTGAAGCTCCATGAATTTTAACAGCATCAAAATGCTCACGTGATGCCTGTAATCCTAGCACTCTGGGAGGCCGAGGCGGGTGGATTGCTCGAGGTCAGGAGTTCGAAACCAGCCTGAGCAAGAGCGAGACCCCATCTCTACTATAAATAGAAAGAAATTAATTGGCCGACTAATATATATAGAAAAAATTAGCCGGACATGGTGGTGAATGCCTGTAGTCCCAGCTACTCAGGAGGCTGAGGCAGCAGGATCGCTTGAGCCCAGGAGTTTGAGGTTGCCGTGAGCTAGGCGGATGCCACAGCACTCACTCTAGAGCCTGGGCAACAAAGCGAGACCCTGTCTCAAAAAAAAAAAAATGCTCACATGACCAGCGCACAGATCAAGAGATAGGACACAACCAGAACCCCCAAGGCACCCCCAGTGTCCTCTCCCAGTCAATACCTTTACCCTCGGGTAACCCCTGTCCTGGCTCAATTAACTTTTGCCTGTTTTTCACGTAGAGGAATGGAATCATCCAGGAAGTACTCCTGTGTGTCTGACTTCTTTAACTCAACAGTATGTCTGTGGCATTCGTCCATGTTGTCAAGCGTTTCAGTACATTCAGTCTCTTTGTTGAGCAGTGTTCTGCTTAATGAATACACTATTTATTTACCCTTTCTGTTGTTCACAAAGACTTGGACTGTGTCCTCTATGTGGCTATTATGAAGAGTGCTAATATGAAGTCAGTCTTGCCTATTTTTATTAGTCATCTGTTGCTGCATAACAAATTACCCCCAAATCTAGCAGCTAGCACAACAACAGACATTTGTTGTTTGTGGGGGTCAGGAATTTGGGAGTAGGCTAGTCAGGAGGTTCTGGCTCAGAGTCTTTCATGAGGATGCAGTGACATTGTTGGTCAGGGCTGCAGTTGTAACCGCAGAACCGGTGCCTACTGGTTGAACTTTGATGAGTGGTTTTTCAGCTGCTACAGACCCTCCAGGTTGCAAGACACAAGCACAGGCAGGCAAACCAAGTGTGCACAATTAGTGACCCTGGAGCCTACTGGAACAAAAAGATTCAACTGCATACAGAACCCAAGTACATGGACCAAGGAGTGAGGACCAAATTAAGAAGTGAGTGGAACCGTTTTGTTGCAGTAAGAACTTAAGTGCCAAGGACCCGGCACCACCTCTCTGCATGATCCAATCAAGTCATGCCTCCTCGAATTTTCCTATCTCTCTCTTTACTCTCTACCTATAAAACCTGCCCCCGGACCTCTGCTCAGGGAGACAGATTTGAGCATTACCTCCTGTCTCCTTGCCAGTTGACCTTGCAAGAAAACCTTTTCTTTTAGTAAAAGCTGGTGCCACAGTATTGGCTTCTATGCACGTCTTGGCAGTGAGACCACTGCTTGGTGACACAATCATCTGAAGAATTCTCTGGGCTAGTAGATCTGCTTCCAAAATAGCTCACTCCTGTGGCTATTGTGTAGAGGCCTCAGTTTCTCACCACCTAGATGTCATCTCATAACATGCTGCTGTCTTCACCTTGACAGACTGATGCAAGAGAGAGACTGAAGCTGCAAGGCCTTTTATGACCTAGTTTCCAAATTTGTCCACAGCTGCTTCTGCCATATGCTATTAGTTAAAAATGAGTCAGTAAGTCCAGCTCACTGTCACGGGGAAGAAAATTGAGCTCTATTTCTTATAGGGAGGAGTATCAAAAAATTTGTAGACATATTTCAGAAGCTTAGTTTTTTCATTGTTTTATCTGTAATCTTACAATGACAATTTCTTAAACTATTTCCCTTGACAACTTCTCTCCTCTTTTTGTCTGACTAGTTCTGTCTAGGCAGACTGACTGCACAGCTGTTATCCTGGGTCTTCCCTCTGCCTTTGTCCAATTTAATTCTTTTTTTTTTTTTTTTTTTTTTTTTTTATGCAGAGTCTCGCTTTGTTGCCCAGGCTACAGTGAGTGCGGTGCGTCAGCCTAGCTCACAGCAACCTCAAACTCCTGGGCTCAAGCAATCCTGTTGCCTCAGCCTTCCGAGTAGCTGGGACTACAGGCATGCCCCACCATGCCTGGCTAATTTTTCTACATATATTAGTTGGCCAATTAATTTCTTTCTATTTATAGTAGAGACGGGGTCTCGCTCTTGCTCAGGCTGGTTTCGAACTCCTGACCTTGAGCAATCCGCCCGCCTCGGCCTCCCAGAGTGCTAGGATTACAGGCGTGAGCCACCACGCCTGGCCCGTCCTGTTTAATTCTTAACCTGGATCGTATTTCTTTCTCTTTACTGTATTTTTAGTTGGTAATTTGTGTGTTAACTCACGTTTATTGAGGTATAATTTACTATATAGTCACCCTTTTTATACTATACTATCCTATACTACATTATAATAGTCACCCTTTTTAAGTATACACAGGTATGACTTTTCGCAAATGCATACCATTGTATAACTACCAAAACAATAGAAATATATAACATTTCCATCATTCCAAAAGTTCAATGATGCCCGTCTGTAGTCAATCCCTTCCTCATCTCGTGACAAGTACTGATCTTATTTCTGTCCCTAGAATACGGCCTTTTCCAGAATGTCATATAAATGGACTCATACCATATGTAGCCTTTTGTTTCTGTTGTCTTTCATCAAGCATAAGGCATCTGAGATTCATCAAAGTTGTTGCAGATATCGGTTTGTTCCTTTTGTTGCCTACTACTATTCATTTGTTGCTGGACATTTAGGTTGTTTCTAGCTTTTGGTGATAATGAATAAAGTAAGCAAATAGAAAAATTAACAAAAGAATGTTAGCAACTCATTTAGAGAAAGAATACTGGTGGCCAATTTCATCAATAACAAAACCAAATTAAAATGAGAATTTTTTTTTTTTGCTATCAGCTTGTTGAAGATTTTAAATTTGACAATCTCTAAGGTCTGGCAAGACTTTAGTTGGAAACAAGGTCTCTTATAAACTATCACTTGGAAATTTACCTATCAACATTTATTTGGCCTTATTCTTTTAAATTAAAGATAGGCATACCCTTTGACCTACCCTTGGGAATCTATCATAAAGAAGCTCTTGAATATGCGACATGGCAGAATGGACAGCATCATCTGTTATGGTGAAATATTAGAAAGAATGTAAATGCATATCAATTACAGAAAGGTTGAGTAAATCATTGTACATCATCTGTCCTGGTAGGATATTGTGCAGCAGTTAATTATAGAAACAGCAAGACAGATAGCTAGATATTAATACAGAAAGAGATGAAAACAAGTCACAGATCTCTGCATATGGGCTTTCCCACATTCCTTTTTTTGCAGTGTGCCCCTGCCATGTGAACATGTGGGGGTGATATGCACAGTAACTACCTGGAATGAGCCACCTCCACTGTCAAGAATGCTCATCATGGACAGTAGTATTAGGGAAAGAAACTTTCACCTTTTAAGTTGCAGACTTACATGTTTGACTATTTTCATTAAGCATGTATTACTTTCGAAATAAATATTTTTACTTTGGAAAACGATAGTCTGCTCTATTAAGTTAAGGAATAATCTTTCCTAGTCTTGTTCTTTTAAAACATTAGAAACGGATTTCGAATTTGGTGCAATGTCTGTGTAACCATAGAGGACATCTGTTGGTTTTTTCACCCAGTGTCTGTTCCCCTTCTCCTGGCACCAGTGAGTGTCCTTATTTCCCAAGAACCCTCCTCCCTCTCCCGTCAGCAGTTATGATTCTGGTGGCATTGACTTCACCCCTGATCGAGGGGTAGGCACGAGGGTCAGGCCTGGCCAGTCGGAACACTGCATTCCTCTGGCCATGGTGATCCCATCTAGGCCAATGACACTTTGGGGTTGCCAGGGCGTAGGCTGGCACTGGACAGAGGAGAAGCTGGAGCAGGAAGGCAGATCTCAGAGAACCAAATCCTGGATCCAGCCATGCCCAAAGCTTGGAACTGCACGTGCATCTTTCAGTAACACAGACCCAGGAATTCTCCCTGTGGCTTAAGCCAATGTGGATATTTTTTATTGTTTTTGTTTAATTTTTCCATGGCAATAGAAAAGTCTTGACTATCACTGAATTGAGCAACCATAGGTGTATTTCTTATTTAAGCTTCTACTGTGATCTGAGGCTTTGGCCCTCCTTTCCTTCAAGAGGGAAACGGGCATATTTCCTGCTGAGGGACTGACTCCTTGATAAGCCATCAACCCACATTATGGTAGAAAATGAAATAAATGAGTATTCTGTGGGTAAAGATCCAAAGAGGGAGGGGAGGGGCTGCAAGGTGGTAGCTGGAGGGAAGGAACAATAAAAAAAGGGACGCTGGGAGCTTTTCAGATAGTTCTCCAAAAGCTGGCCCACAACTGTAGGATTAATTCACCCCAGCAGGTGAGACTTTAGTCTGATTGTCCCTCCCTCACCCAGCAAAACCCAGAATTAGCCTTCTACCCTAGTCTCATAGATGGACTGCTAAGCTGACAGCTTTTAAACCCTAGTTAATCTGTATTATTCCTCTGTTCCAAACTGTCCAGTAGGCTCTCCTCTTACTCAGAGTCAAAGTCAAAGCCCTTACAGTGGCCTGCAAACCCAAAGTGATCTGGCCCATTTCCTCTCTTGCCTCCTCACCTCCCACTCTCCCCCTTGCTCACTCTAAACCAGCTACACAGGCCCAGGACCGCTCACCATTTATGAAACACACCAAGCCCAGCCCTGCCTCAGGGTCTTTGCACTACCTTTTTCCTGTCTAGAACTCTCTTCTCCTAGTGTTTTATCTGCCCCCTCAGATGTCACACTCTCAGAGGGTCTTTCCTGGCCATACTATTTAAAATTGCATCCTGATTCCCCTGCCCTCTCCTTGGTCCTATCACCTCCTCCCCCTGCAGGGCCCAAAGCAAGGCACTAATGAAGGGGGCCCAGGTGTGCTGGGGTGTCTTGTCCTGGAAATCTCCCACACAACACCCAATCCTGGGCTCAGCCCAGCGGCCCAGGCTTGCGCCAGCTGCTCCCCTTTACAGGAGCATGGCTGAGGACTGAGAAGCCCCCTCCTCACCAATGCCACCACCTTTAGCTGTTGCTGGACATGAGGCTGATGATCTGCTCCAGCTTCTGGCGCAAGTTATGCTTCCGATAAGAGACATCTTGCTCCTAGCATACCGAATTCAGGTGCTCATCAAAAAATTAATCCATCACGACCAGGTAGGCTTCATCCCAGAGATGCAGGGATGGTTCAACATATGCAAATCTATAAATGTAATTCATGACATAAATAGAAGCAAAAACAAAGACCATGTGATCCTCTCAAGAGACATAGAAAAAGCATTTGACAAAATTCAACACTCTTTTATGATTAGAATGCTTAACAAAATAGGCATAGACAGGATTTAACTAAAAATGATACAAGCCATATATGACAAATAGCCAACATCATACTGAATGAGGAAAAATTGAAAGCATTCCCTCTTAGAACTGGATCCAGACAGGGTTGCCCTCTGTCACCATTTCTATTCAACATAGTGCTGGAAGTCCTAGCCAGAGCAATTAGACAAGAGAAGCAAATCAAGGGCATCCAAATGGGGGCAGAAGAGGTCAAACTATCTCTCCTTGTTGACAATATGATCTTATATCTAGAAAATCTAGGCCGGGCATCGTGACTCACACCTGTAATCCTAGCACTCTGGGAGGCCAAGGCGGGCGGATTGCTCGAGGTCAGGAGTTCGAGACCAGCCTGAGCAAGAGCGAAACCTCATCTCTACTATAAATAGAAAGAAATTAATTGGCCAACTAATATGTATAGAAAAATTTAGCCAGGCATAGTGGCGCATGCCTGTAGTCCCAGCTACTCAAGAGGCTTAGGCAGCAGGATCACTTGAGCCCAGGAGTTTGAGGTTGCTGTGAGCTAGGCTGACGCCACAGCACTCTAGCCTTCACAACAAAGCGAGACTCTGTCTCAAAAAACAAACAAACAAACAAGTCCCCAAACAATAAATGTTGGCGTGGATGCAGAGAGATAGGAGTACTCATATACCACTGGTGGGATTGCAAACTAGTACAACCTCTGTGGAAAGCAGTATGGAGATATCTCAAAGAAATACAAGTAGATCTACCATTTGATTCAGCAATCCCATTACTGGGCATCTGCCCAAAAGAACAAAAGATGTTCTACAAAAAGACATCTGCACTTGAATATTTATAGCAGCACAATTCATAATTGCAAGTATGAGGAAACAACCCAAGTGCCCATCAATACATGAGTGGATTAATAAAATGTGGTATATGTACACCATGGAGTTCTACTCAGCCACAAAAAACCATGGGGATCTATTATCCTGGATAGAGCTGGAACGCATTCTACTAAGTGAAGTATCCCAAGAGTGGAAAAACAAGCTCCACATGTATTCACCAGCAAATGGTTTTAACTGATCAACACCTAAGTGCTCATATAGGAATAACATTCATGGGGTGTTGGGCAGATAGGAGGGGGGAGGAGGGGATGGGTATATGCACACATAATGAGTGTGATGCCCACCGTCTGGGGGATGGACACCCTTGAAGCTCTGACTGAGGGGGTAAGGGGGGGCAAGGGCAACATATGTAACCTAAACATTTGTACCCACATAATATGCTGAAATAAGAAAAATTAAAAAAAGAACAAATTTAAAAAAAACTAATGTAGCCTAATTTAAGTCTTACTTTAAATGTACGGTATTTAAGACAGTGTGGGGGCCGGGCGCGGTGGCTCACGCCTATAATTCTCGCACCCTGGGAGGCCAAGGCAGGAGGATCAATTGAGCTCAGGAGTTCCAGACCAGCATGAGCAAGAGTGAGACCCTATCTCTACTAAAAATAGAAAAAATTACCCAGGCGTGGTGGTGTGCGTCTGTAGTCTCAGCTACTCGGGAGGCTGAGGCAGAAGGATCACCTGAGCCCAGGAGTTTGAGGCTACAGTGACCTATGATGACACCACTGGATTTTACCCAGGGCAACAGAGTGAGACTCTGTCTAAAAAAAAAAAAAAAAAGAAAGAAAGAAAGAAAGAAAGAAAGAAAAAGAAAAAGAGACAGCATGGAATTGGTGCCAAGGTATACATATATATAGATCAATTGGACAAAAATGTAAGTCCAGAAGCAGACCCACACGCATAAGATCAAGTGATTTTTGGCAAAGGTAATTCAATGGGGGAAGTATAGCCTTTTGACCAAATGGGTTTGGAACCACTAGATATCTGTATGGAAAAAAAATACCTCAATACTGATCTTCTGTCAGACTCAAAGATTAAGTTAAAATAGTCATAGCTCTACATGTAAAAGCTAAAACTATAAAAATTTAAGAAATCATAGGAGAAAAATCTTTGTGATCTTTTCATAGGAAAATAATTTATATATGAATTCTGTAGCAAAAATCATGAAATGGAAAGGGAAAAAATAGTAAAATGGACTTTATCAATAAAAATATGTCAGATTTTATCACCAGCTTGTTCATAACTGTTGTAGTTTCCTAGGGTTGCCATAACAAAGTACCACAAACTTGGCTTAAAACAACAGAAATTGTTTCTCTCACAGTTCTGGAGGCCAGAAGTCTGAGATCAAAGTTCCCCAGGGTTGGTTACTTCTGGAGGCTCTGAGGAAGAATCCATTCCATGCCTCTCCTAGCTTTTAGTGGTTGCTGGTAATCCTTGGTGTTCTCTGGCTTGCAGATGCATCACTACAATGTCTGCTGCATCACATGGCCTTGTCCTCTCCTTCTCTCTGTGTATTCACATGGCCTTCTTATAAGGACACCAGTCATTGGATTTAGGGCCCACCCTAACCCAATGTGACCCCCATCTCAACTAATTACATCTACAAAGACCCTGTCTCCAAATCAGATCACATTCACAGGAACCCAGGGGATAGGACTTCAACATAACATTTCGGGAGACACAATTCAACCCACAATGGTAATCCTCCATTATTCCCATTGCACTCAGAGCACAAGCCCTTATGCTGACCTCCAAGGCTCTATACCATCTGGTTCCTGTCACCTCACTGCCCATTCTCCTGCTACTCTCCTCTTCACTCACTCTGGGCCAGCCATACTGGTCTCCTCACTCTCCCTCCCCTCCTTCAAGTCTTTCCTTCCATCTCATCCTGACAATGAAGCCTACCCCAACAACCCCATTTAAAACTTAAAACTACTCCTCCCAGCACTCTGTCCCTCCTCCATGCTTTCTTTTATGCCACAACACTCACTACCTGCCAATACACTACATAATGTACCTATTTGTATTGATAATTTTCTGACTCTCCCCATTACTATGAAACCTCCATCGATGCCTGGCACAATGTCTAGCAATAAATGTTCCTTGAATTGTTGGATAGATAAAGTTAATACAGAAAATGTAAGAAAATATTCTTCTAACCTAGAGGTAGGAAGGGACATAGTTTAAAAATAGTTGAAATCTGACAGAATTAAACATAATTTAAAACCAAGAAGGAACTAATAACAAGAATATTTTTAAAAATCTCCTGCAGGTCCTCAAAAAGACTGCAATCCCCATTTTTAAGTGGGAAAAGGATATGAATTGTCTGTTTACAGAAGAACCCCAGAAAGGTCACAAGGATCCAGTGGGAGTATACACAGGTACAGTTATAGCAGAGAGGAATTTGGTATCACTGGGTCCAATTAAGTGTGCCCATCCCTAAACCCCACCAATTCTGCTCCTAGGAAGGTGTTACTTGTCTCACAAGAGGGTATGCATGTGGATGTTCATCACAGTACTGTTTTTGGAGGCAGAAGTTGAAGCCTCCTAAAGGTTGCACTGACTTTCATTTCTGCCCTTCTTTTAGACCCTTAGACGGTGTGGCTAATTCACGATCTTCCTCTCACGATGTGAACATCAGCAGAAGTCATCAACATGCTGGCCTATTGCTCAGTATGTTCTTTGTGGCATCCTTCACATATCTGACCAGACAATCCATACCTACGTTCTACCTTATTTATATGAATCTAGTTATTCACTATGTTTTGTTCCCCCTAGTGCAGATGATAAAAACTTGTTTGCTAAACCTATACCTGTAAAAACTTCTGCTCACAGCTTCTCCTTTGTACCTCTTCCAGGGGAAACTGGAAGGAAGAACTCATTTAATCATCTATAATTGATGGTGAGCCACTAAGTCTCATTTAGCTTTCATACAAGAGCATGTCTGGGCCTCCCTAGTCCTGCTCCTCACTGCCCATTACTCACAGAATGAACTGGCCTGTTCTCCTTTTTCTCATGTTTATCTGTTACTCTGGTCTAAGTTTTAAGCACTGTTACAGCCTCTGATTTATCTTGAGAAAACAAGTGGCTTTAAAATTTGGATAACCTCAATCATTTACTCTCCAAGGAGTTCGCTGATACAGTCTACTCACACCTACTGTATATTCCTTTTTCATCCTTTTCATATAGGTTTAAGTTATCATCTGCAACCTTTGACATACTTTCTTTAACGTGTTTCAACTAAAATATTAATATCATCTTTATTACTGATAAAATGATTCGCAAGAATGTGACTTAGGTAGAAGAGCCAATTGAACTTGCTAACTCCCTTCTGGTCAACTAGACCTTGGGATAGCCCACCTAAGGGGAAGGCTGGGGCTTAGGACTGATATGCTTGCCCAGGTTGCTGTCTCCCACTGTCAGGGTCATTCCTGGTGACACTCATGTATCTGACATATCTGTTCCATCACACACACACACACATGCACACACACTGAGATTCATTCTGTCAAATTCTGTCTCACATATGTATTATATTCCTATGTTACTCTCTGTAATTCTTTCTCCATCACATTTATTCTCTTTCACATCCCATCTCTTTCAGACCATATCTGTGTCACATTCTCTGTGCTACACACTCTGTCACTGTTTCTGAATCAAACTTTCTTCCTGTAACATACCCCATCCCTTTACCTTTCTCTCTCAACTACAAATTCTCTCAGTTATACTCTTTCAGTCAGAAGTATTCTCTGTCATACTGTCACACTCTCTCTGTTCCTCTCACTCTCTGAAATCCACTGTTACACACACTCTTTCTGTCTCACCCTATCTTTGTCAGAATGTATTTCTGTCTCTCTCTGTGCCACACAGACTCTATCATTGTCATCTTCCCTTACACATCTCACTACAAGACAGAATGTG
This sequence comes from Mirza zaza, assembly GCA_008750895.1. Lineage (NCBI taxonomy): Eukaryota > Metazoa > Chordata > Mammalia > Primates > Cheirogaleidae > Mirza > Mirza zaza. Next base: position 1,956 of record VSMD01123006.1, on the reverse strand, counting down.
GCCCCAGTGCTTGGTGGAGCACTGTGGTCATCATGGTTTTTGTGAAATACAGAAATCAATTGTCTTCTTAGATAAGGGTGGGGAACAGGTGGGCTCAGTCCTTACACAGGGAGGTCCTGTTCCCAGAGTTCTCAGCTTCACATCTCAGTAAAAGGTCCTTACAGCAGGGGCCAGGAGGCCACACTCTTCTGTGGTGAAGTATGTCCTCAAATGTTGGCAACCTCAGAAAGAACAGGGATAATCCCTCTAGAGTATCCCCAAGATAAGGGCAGCAGGAAAGCTTCAGAGCACACGGGGAATTTAGGAATGAATGCTATGATGGAGGACTGGGATGATCCAAGACATGTGAGAAAGAGCACCTGATTATAAATCAGAAGACTTGGGGTTTATTCCTGACCATCCCACCAACTGGCCAAAGCTTACAAATGAATAACATAACCTCCCTGAGATACAGTTTCCCCAACTGTGCATGTATGTGTGGGACAGGTTCAGCCTTGTAGTTAAGAGTTTCAGGACTTAAGGAGGAATGGGCCAGTGGGAGCAGATGCCCCCCTAGGGAGAGGTTCTGAGAGCAGGTGCTGGAATTTAGGGCAGGACAGACGGCCCCAGTTTCCACCCCGAGGACTTGCTTTCATCACCTGTCCCCTCCCCTCTGCTGTGGGAATGGGCAGAGCTAAGAAGGGTGAAAGGAGCTGGGAAAGGATTAGCCCCCACCTTCCACATCCTCACTAGACACCTGCCATCTGCCCCATCAGATAGCTCCAAAATGGTGCCAACATTTCTTTTCTTTTTCTTTTTCATTTATTAATTTTTTTAATCTATGTATGGGAATTGATTTTTCTTTTTTTTTTTTTTTGAGACAGAGTCTCACTCTCTTGCCTGGGCTAGAATGCCGGGGCGTCAGCCTAGCTCACAGCAACCTCATACTCCTGGGCTCAAGCGATCCTCCTGCCTCAGCCTCCTGGGTAGCTGGGACTACAGGCATGTACCACCATGCCCGGCTACTTTTTTCTATTTTTAGTAGAGACAGAGTCTCGCTCTTGCTCAGGCTGGTCTGGAACTCCTGAGCTCAAGCAATCCTCCTGCCTCAACCTCCCAGAGTGTTAGAATTACAGGCGTGAGCCACCGCGCCCAGCCAGATGCCAACTTTTCTCTTTTAGTAGGCAGCCTCAAACTGTTCTGGGGCAAAGGTTACAAGTTCTGTCACAGAAGAAATCTATCAGAAAGAAGCAAGGAGCAAGGAGCAGCCAATGCTCAATTTCCTGCCCCCACTTTCCACCCAGTGGGATCATCACAGCAGAGGACCTTGGTCAGAAAGGGTCTGGGGTCTGCAGAAGCAGACACGGAGGCTCTGGGAGTTTAACAGACTTGCCCAGGCCCTTGCCCCTCCTGTTGCAATAGTTGTGCCTTACAGAGACACACAGCTCCCTGGGCAATGCTGCCCCCGCCCTGCCCGCCTCCAGCTGTACCTTTCCTGTTGCTCTGACCCCCTTCCAGACACAGAAGTACACCAGCACCCAGCAGGCCAGCAGACACAGGGTCACCTCCCAGTTGAGGGCCCCTGGCACCTCCAGCCCTCCAGACAGCCGCAAGACTTTGTTCCTAGGGGAGGGAGACACCACGAGGGCTGTGCCAGCAGGGGACCGACCAGGCCACTGGGATCTGCCCCGAGGGGTCGTGACTCCTCCCTCCTGCAGCCCTTGGTCCAGCTGGTCCCTCCCGTCCAGTTGGGCAAGGCCTGCAGGCGCTGTGGTGTGCCTGGAGCCTGGGAGCCCCTGGCTGGCGGGAGGCGGTGGGGCGCCCAGCCGAGCCCCAGGCCCCAGGCCCCAGGCCCCAGGGTCCCCACCCTATCCACCCCTCGCCAGGCAAGGCGGGCACGAGGGAAGGGCAGTGACCCGTGTCGCTGAAGGAGCAAGGAGCATCCGAGCCCCAGGGACTGGCCTGGGCGCTCCCAGA